>CANUEP010158308.1:0-43248 GCA_947857235.1 Jatropha podagrica
AAAATTTAAAAAAAAAAAAAAAAAAAAAAAAAAAAAAAAAAAAGCAGCAGCTAAATACAGGACAGGATTAACATTCAGAAATTGCAGTGCCTAAAAGAAAAGCAACCAAAGTGCCGATGCCTCTGACTGCTTTACTTTATAAAAAGAAATACTTGTTGACTCCTGGAAAAGAAAATTTCAAACCTCTGTTTCTCTCCAGAAAGCACTAAAGTGGTCAATCTGGTGTTTCTTAATTTGATCTACGAACAAAATGACTTAATCAAAGCTTGCAATGACTCTCTGTTGCTTTTTCTGTTTCCTTATTATTATTATTATTATTATTTGGAAAATTAATACAAATAGTAAGGAACCAAGAAGTAAGAAATAAACCTGAAGGGAAATCATAGTATCCTGACGCCCAATACCGAGCATAACACTGGCCCAAGAACACATCAGCAGCTGCAGCTGAACCACACAAATTCTTCAACATCCCAACAACATTTGCCAAGCAAGAAGAGCAATCTGCTGGATTTAAATCTCCCAAACACTGCGCATATCCTTCTACAAGACCTGAACTGCTAACCTTAAATCCTATACCCGTTTGCAAATCAGCAAGAACATCATCTCTTCGTCTAAAGAATTCAACATCATTGTTTACACTTTTACTACATTTCTTGTATCTTAAACCCGTATCAAGCTTTCCTAAGAAATCATTATGCTCATATCTTAAAAAACAGCCTTCTAATTGCAAACTAGCTCCAAAAGAGTATGGACAAACAAGCCCTATTTGGTTAACCGCGCTTTGAATGCATCTTGAGCAATCAATGATCTTTAAATCGCCTCTGCACTGATACAAACCGTATACAGTATCTTCAGCTGGTGCTGAGGTTCCATTTCCAATAACAAAACTATTATAGGCGGCTTGAGACGATGAGCTAACAACTGAAGCTAAAAGGGAATTAAGATTGGCTTCAAATGGAGAGTTGGGTTGATATTTTTCTTGAGAGCAACCTGCATAGTCGAAAATATGAGCTTTTACAAGGTTGCCATGGTTACTGAGAGAAACGAAGAGAAAAAAGAGTGAAGTGAGCTTGAGAGCTATTATTGTTTGGTCAGTGGAGTGTAAGTGAAGGCTTCTCATCAACATTTCTTTGTTTCTTTCTTATTTTTTAGGTTAGTTTAAGCTTTCCTTTGTTTTTGTTTTGTGGTTTGTGGCTTGCTTTGATGAATGAAAGAATTAGAATGTGGAATTTGCTTTTCTGCCATACAATTCTAATTTCAAATGAAGTCTTTTCCCCAAAGAAACCTCACCCCCAAAAAAAAAAAAAAAGCAATTCCTAAAGCCTAAAGGCCGGAATGAACAGTTTGGGACACTGTCAAAAATATAAGGAAGGGATTAGGAGGCCATGGGCTTCTTGATTGGACCGGAACTTAACAATATTCAAAAAACAAGAAAGCAAATAAAAATAGGTTTGATTTTCTATTGGGCCAAATTGGCTGTTTACCAAAACCATAAAAGCCTTAAACAAATTGAGTAATTATTTTCTGTGGCTGCGACTATATAGAGAATAATTCTAGTGAAATGAACCGAACGATCTGGAGTGTTCTTTGTATTAAATTTTGATTAATGATATGACCCATGATGCTGCCACGTTTGACGATTTCAAACAATACATATTTCAATTGATAGCTACTGGAACCAGAACCCTTTGTTACATGTCAGGAAATTATTAGCTATTTCCAGATATTTTTTTTTCCCTCTGAAAACTTTGCACTCCTTTTCCAGGACAAAATATCACATTCTGTGCTTTAGCATAATGGCTAGTCCAGGATCTTTGTATTTGTACGGTTAAGGTCTAATCATTGCTTGTAAACCGACCCACGTTTTCTTTTACGTTACTACAACATAATACCTTTGCTTTAAACAAAAAAAAAAAAAAAAATCGTTACTCCATGTATAAAAATTTATATTCCATTAATTGGAATCAGTTTGATAAATAAAATGAAATTAATGGATTCTGATAGAATAAAAAGAAAAGGCCTACTAATTTAAAAAACAATTATGTGCAAGTTATGTAGGAGTTTCAACAATTGACTCAGACTCCATAGCCATTAACCATTTGGTCCATAGAGGTCTTTTTATGGCATATGCCTTGACACTGTCGAAGGACCCATATTTCATTAATCAAGTTGTGCTAGTGGCCAGTGCCTACTATACAGCACCAAAGTTGATTTTTTTTTTTTTTTTTTCTTTTCAGTCATAAGATTCGCCACTACCGCCACACTTTATACGGGATAAAGACATATAAGGTCGTTAACGCAGGGAAACCAATTTATTTTTACGAGATATATTGAATTTTTATATTATATTAAATTTTAAAAGAATTATAGAATTTGATGAAATTAAATGAATTTCAATAAGAATTTATTTATAAATGAATTTGTCATATTTGATATGTTATAATTTAAAATAAAAAATTTAATTGAATTCTATAAAATTATGTTTGGAACAATTCTTAAATAAAAATTTATTTGTTTTTATTTTCTAAAATAACCTTGACATAATGATTTAACAAAAATATTAATATAAATAAATCATTCATATTTCACCATAATTAATTGATTAAATTTTAAAATTTATGTCCTTGCAAATGTTTAAATTTTATTTTTATTAATAGATTAAAATACATTAAAAATAAATAAATAATGACAGTTTAATCAATAATATTTGAGGTGAATGAGCATTTTAGTCAATATAAATATTAGTAGGTTAATACGTGGAATTCATTTGCAAATTCTAATAATTTTATAGGATTTAAACTAAGCTAATCCAATTCCATGGAATTCAATTTATAGAATTCAAATCCATATTTTTTTTTTTCATTCCAAACACAAAATTTTGGATTTTCACAAAATTTTGTGAAATTTATTTGTTCCGAACAAGCTCTAAGATTATGAAAAATTTTTACCGATTCCATTAGAATTCTATATAGAGTTTTTATGAAATTTGTGAGATTTCTTTTATAAATTTTTATTGACTTTGATGGAATCACAATAATTTTTATATATCCAATTAAAGTTAATTTCAGAATCTAATTGAATAAATTAAAAGATTTTAAAATCAAATGAAAAATTGAAAAATAACGAGGAATTAAAAGGCAAAATGCATAAACTTCTTCAAAATCATTATTTTCTTTATTAAAAACTTATGGCCGCCGATAGTAAAAAGCTTGCAATGGCCAATGTTGATCTCACTTCCGTTAACCGTTGTATTAAATAGATTTAGTAGTAGATACCCTCTCAATTATTAGTAAAAAAATGTATTTTTTAAGTTTAAAACGCGGATAGTTAAAAATTAATATAGGTAGCAAATATTTAAATAGATTCATATATGAATACTTAAATAGGTGTTTAAACAGATTTAGAATAAATATGAATAGTAAAATTTAAAAGGGATACTTATACGGTTAGTTTAAAATTCGTGGGTATCGCTTTGTTTTTGTTTGATTAAGAGGTGTATTAAATCAAAAATCTATTAGATTTTAAAAGATATTTGAAATATTTTGATTTGATAATAGATTTGTGAATGATTTTTCTATTTACATATAACATTATGAATCCAATGAAATCAACGATTTTATAAAATCATTTCAAATCAGTAATTTTTTAAATGCCATTAAAATTTGTATGGATTTTTGAAAAGTCGTAATTGAATATCATTAGATTTGTATGAAATTTATAAGAGTTTGAATTAAATATTATAAAATTTTAATAGACTTTAAAAGAATTTAGATTGAATACCATTGAAATTTTAAAATATATTAAAATCTAACAAATTTTTAATTCAATACACCCTCTTTATTTTTAATTTCTAAATAAAATTTTCTTTAATGTCAAAAAAATTTCTAAACCTTCTTTGATTCTTCAAGGGTTAATTACCTAATGGCTTTCTATATTCTACCTGAATAGTCGACAATTGGAATTGAATTAAACTGACCTCTTACTTCATTGGCAAATTCAAAATACGTATAACTTGAATATAAATTTACAATGGAAAAAAATATTAAAAAAATATAAAATTTCCCTCTTGATGTATGCATATTTGAGAAAAAATTAATTTTATAAATAGTAAAATTATCTTCAATTTATTTTTTGAAAAAAGTATAACAAATGGGGTAAAGTTGTAATTTTAATTATTGTGCAAGTAACTAACATAGCTGAATTTTCAACAGTGTAAAATATCAACAAAGCTTAAAAATCAGAAAGAATGTTGTTGTTAGGCTTTGTGTATTTCTACAAAAGAAATAGGCACGAGAATAGTGTAAATCGACAAGAAGCATAACTGTTCATTTCCAATCATAGCAATCAACCACCAACTAAAACAGCAGAAATAAGTTTTATATCAATTTACAACTAAATATTCATTATAGATAAAAAGTGAAAAAAAGGAGAAGGATTTCAAAAAAGCGTGGGGACCAAAAAAAAGGCAAAATGACAGCTCTAACCTATTCTAAACAAAAATTCTACACATCACTATCGTATATATTATCGTCATCATCTAATAAACGACTTCAACAGTGGCTGCGTTTCCACGCCAGCTTTCGCCCGCCCGACCCTTCTGCAATTCGAGTTTGGACCCTCTCAAACTCCGAGTATCGACAAGGAATCGTGATCCCTCCTTCTTGATTGAACCCATACTCCTGTTCTGCTTCTCTCAATAGCTCGCCAAACAGGGGATGGTTAATGTAGATCACAGGTACCAGAACTCTGTGGAAATCTCCATCCTTTTGACCCACGTATACTGCCAAGTGTCCTTTTGGCACTGTCACCTGTTTGTCAATTATAGCTTCCTCTCCGACCGGGATGTAACCTGACCCGGGTTTTGCAGAGCACAGTAATTTGACTCCCGTTGTCAAGCGGCGTCCCCATTTAATAAGCTTCGCGAGGGGCGTCGACCTGCATGATTGATCCGGCGGGCTTAGCCGATTGTACCTGGACCGGCATCGGGTCCGCCGAAAAATCCATCTGGAGATCTGGACTAACCGCTTTCCAATCTTGAATCCTCTTATTTTCTTCATGACGTGATTGGTAGGGAGACAGACTATAACAAGAAAGAGGCCTTTCTTTTTTTTTTTTTTTTTTTTTTTTTTTTTTTTTTTTAAAAAAAGAAATTTGTACGTAAGTGGGTGTATTTCTGAATATGGGCAAACAAGACTTATTAGAGTATAGCAGGTTTCAAGAAAAGGGCCAAGGGTCGGCGATGGACATGGTTAAACGAAACAGAGTAAGGCATACTTCAGACAGAGATGTGGGTATATTTGACATATTGTTTTCCGTTAATATACAAGACTTTCATTCGAACTTTTTTGCTGGAGTATGATCCAAAGGCCTCTATTCGGTTTCAAGAATCATTGCTTGTTTGAGAAGTAGGTTAGGAAAGATGGTAGCAATAATTCAAGCAGCGGCGGCGCGTGGTGGTAGCGGCGGCAAAGTTGCAAACGAGGCATAGAGCTTCTGGTGGCAAGAAACGGTTGTTTATAAAGGAGTAGTATGAGAATCTAAAGGGCAATAAATTGTACAATTATAATTTTAATTTTGAAAGTCAAAAGAAAAGGAAAAAAGTAAAGATAAATAGCTAAAGGCTATGATATGGTCGGCATGCGATTCTGATTTTATGGAGGAGAATTACTTAAATAGGTAGAGACAGGTCAAAGTCAGATAAAGGAACGGTCCGATGATTGTAGCTGCGGCTGGATTTACACCCATGTCGTTAATTAATAGTAATGGAGAGTTAGTCTAGCAGTAGTACCTGTTTGTAATGCGACTGGTGATGCGGTTCGTCCGGTTATTTGGAACTCGGTCAATCAAGTCATTCTGTTTGTATCACCATTGGCTCGATTTTTTCTCCAATTTGATTCTCGATTTTGATTGGGCATTCATGAATCGTAATTGCCGTTGCGGGTGAATTTAGTATCGCTCAATTAAATAAAAATTCGAACTCAAGTACAAACAACCACGTTATTTCCGAGAAACAGATTAATTTGCCACGTAACACTTTAGAAATTAATACCTGTTCAAGTTTAGAAACAAAATGGACCAATTTCGAGGGGCAGGTTGTTGCTGTAAAGGACCAGGTCGTGCACCAAAGCACCCCTTTGTTTTTACGATAATCCCGATATTGTCCTTTCAGTTGACATGTGGCAAGCATGCGGATGGACTTCCTCGAAAATGGAAATTCACACTGCCCCACCGAGGGGAACACATTTGGCATAAAAATGGATAACCATTAAGCCAAATACCTAAATACTCCATTTATTACGTTAAATTTAACGTTTAAATAAGTATTAATAAAAGATAGTAATTTAGTGAATTTAAATAATTTAATTATTTTCTTAATTTTTATCGACTTTTCAAAAATTTTTAAATTTAACATAAACAGAAGTGTTTTTATACGTTAGTTCATTCTCACCAAAAATATTATTTCAAATTTTTATTTTTATTCATTAAAACATTAACTTATCAAATAAAAAAGATGATTGACACTTTCTTAATTTTATATAACATCAAATAAAATAGAATAAAAATTAAATTGTCCTTGATTGTAACGGAATGAAGAATAAAAAATTAATCGAACCTTTCTTCTTTTAATATTTAAAAAACAGTAAACGAAAAATTAGTTTTTGTTCAGAAGTGGTTTTTGAATTTTGGGCACTTGCAGTTGCGGTAGGGCCAGAGATGGAAAGTAATGCGGAAAATTCCGAAGACTCCGTAGCCGTACATCTGCGTATGTACTTTTCCGTATATAATGGAGGAGAACCGGTGGGACCAACATTGCCTAGTGAGCCAATCTTACGGCAAACGCGTGCTCTGAGTTTGATTCTCAAACTTGGTGGCTTACTGTCGCCAATTGGCAATCTCTCCGTTTCTGATTTTATTTCTCAAGACAAATGGAAAAATCAAGAAACCCGGATAACTCTACCTGAAAAACGAGATATCGGTATGGGTTTGTCTTTTTTTTTTTTTTTTTTTTTTTTTTTTTTTTTTTATAGTAAAAATTTCCTTCATTCCAAAATATAAATTAAAAATATTTATTTATTATCCTTTAAAATATTTAAAACGCCATTAATCTAATTAGATTTGGGATGGTGAAAAAATTTTAAATACATATTAATATATTATATAAATAACACTATTAATTAATTATGAAAAAGAACATCATCTATGATAGTAAAATTTTAAAATATACACGCTTGTTTACACTCGCTCCTTTTATTTTTTTATATAAATATAATTGAATTTTGTTGATAAAGAAAATTGAGAAACTTTTTTGAAATGTAAACAAGTAATTTTCTTGACAATTGCAATTATTGTCAATTCATTAATCACATTTAAGGGTGTTTAAGAAAAACAGAGTAGAACAAGATAATTGGTATATGTTTTGAAATTTCCATAACGTTGAATTTTGTTAAGATGTGATGTGAGTAACAACAATTATTTTAAATGTATGCAAATCCAACAATTGTTTAATTAAAATGTCTCAAATAATAATAAAACTTTGACACGTAAGAAATAGTCCATCGTATTATATTATTGCTAAATAAAGAAAACACAATGAGAAATTTGCTTAAAAATGCAGTGGAGGTATATATTTTTATTCATCTATATGGATTTTTCATGTAACAGATCTCAAATGTTGTGATATTTAAGAATTATAAAAAGAAAAATAAACATATACAACGACAAAATGCTTTGTCGTTCTTATCTTCATTTGTTTTTTTTAGCCGAGTTGAAAGCAATGTCTCTTCTATTGTTTGTACGGAGTCAGTACTTGACTTGATCCATGTCTGGCATATTTATGAATTAAATTACCATTTTCGCATTGTTAACTGTTTGTCAGGTTGGCCGGAAAATTTTAATCATTATTTTTTACGGGTGAGGTTCTAGAAGAAAGCATGTAAAAATTTGGGTTGTTGAAATGTTCTTTTATCAGCTTTTCCCAAGGTTTGATTAATTGGAGAAGAGTTAGTTTCCAACCAAACAAGCAAAATTCAATATGAAATACGGGCAGGTAAACAAATCTTTGTATTTTATGATTCTTTACATATCAGTTTCAACCAATTTGAATATCGGAAATAGCTGCCACTTGCTTGACTTGTCGCTTTCATGGATTAAATTATGCATCATACTCAGTAATGAAAATTAGAGTTGGGCCTTCGTCTCTTTATTCTCAAGGTCACTAGTAGGGAAGGCCTGGGCTAAACTATTGGCCCATTTATATGTAAATAATTAGAGCTGTCTTACGGGTCATTGGGCCTACAAAATGTGCTTGTGTTAGTAAAATTAAGGCCCAATAAGAAGCGGACGTTGTGCGTTTTTGTGAAATGAAGCGAAGCGGAGAGGAGAGGAGGAAGGGAAGACTGTGATGTATAGTTGATTTTAGTTAGATAGTACATTTACATAGAATCCAGTGACCAGAACAACTGCAACAATCACCATCTCAGATCAGAGAATCTGGATTGTAATTTGTGAAAGATCCAACATGAAGGATTCGAGTTTAGAGTTGCAGGAATCGGGTTGGGAGGAATTGAGGAAAGAGGCCAGAAAGCTAGAAGGAGATCTCGACGTCAAGCTTTCCTCCTATGCTAAGCTTGGCGCTAGGTTCACCCAAGGAGGTTCAATTTGTCTTTCTAATTTTACATTTTCCATCTTTTTAGTTATTATCGACTTTAGGACTGGAATTGCTGATTTTCATTTTGTATTAGTGTTAGATTAGTTTTGAAAGATGCTTATCTTAAATTGATTGTGATTTAACTTCTGTAATCTAGTTGCTTGAGCATTATCGATTGTTTGACTTGGAATTGGCATAGTTCCCTTCTAAAGTAGATTAGTGGGTTTGTTTAGTTCGGTATGCTCCAGTGCTTAATGGGATGATACCATTTGGGAGAAGGTAAGAACTTGGTGGGGAAGGGGGAAAATGAATTGATGCGTTACAAGTTCAATTCCTTACTCTGTTAGCTGTTCACAGTGTCTTCCTCAGCTACGTTGTGTCTTTAGTTCTGAAAGTATAAAGTGTGTACACGTTCGGATTGTCTTCTTTCCTTTTGGAACATAGAATCTGCGATGTGGCTGCTTTCCCACAAGTGCCCATCTAAATGGGTTTTCGAGCAACTGTGATTGGTGGTTCTTCTGGAATAGGCCTAGGATCGTGTCAAAATGGAGAGAGAATTTTCATGTCCTTCCACTGAATGACAATAACCTCTATTTTATCTTCCTTCTCTTGAACTGGATTTCTGTCTTAGTGCATAATTAAATCCTATTATCTGCATCTCAACTACTCTGGAGTCATTTCTTTCACTAAGGCAGTAACAGAGCAATGTTGCTGTTTTGACAGCATGTTGGCTGTGATAAACCATCATCACCACCAAATCAGCATTCTGCTTGGTTGCATTTTTCCCACTCTGGTTCTTCACAATTGAGAATGCAATATTTTCATATACTACTATGGAGCCGTGGCAATATAAACTGCAGTCCTTGACATGAATGCAAATATGTGCAATTGATATTAAATATGCTTTCCATGATTTTGCAAGTTTTAACATGTTTATATGATTCTTTATTGGAGACTGAGTTAATTAGCTGACTTGTGAAGGGTGAAGGTTCATTTAATTATTACCTTTTTTTCTGGACAACGAGTTTTCTATCTGATTCTTTTTGTGGCAACATATTGCAAAGCTTTGAGTCTTACTGTTATTCTTCTGCTTATTCTATTGGATTTAGCTTTAAAGTCTTATAATTTTCATAGCTGAACCATAATTAACTTCATAAGGCTGACTTCATTCTTCATGATGTACCTTTTGGGCTCAGGTTATGTGGAATCTGGTTCGCCTACTGTTGGATCTAGCAGATCATGGAAGTCAATGGAAATGGAAATCCAATCATTGCTTGAAAAACTTCTAGATACAAATGATGCTATGAGTAGATGTGCTGCATCTGCTGCACCAACTACATCAGTTACTCAAAAGCTAGCAAGGCATAGAGACATACTTCATGAATTTAACCAGGTTTGCAATGAATTTTATTGATTTCAATTCTAGTTTTCTGCTCGTCCATTTGAATTTCTTTGCCTTACATTACTGTGAGTTTGAATTAGATTCTACCTATGTTAGCTTAGCTGCTATTCCACACCATAAATAACTCCAAATATTGCTCCAGCTAAAAATTAAGCATTCATACATACACTCAAGGTAGTTGTAGAATGAGTAATTATGATCTACAGAACAAATTCTGTAGAGTCAATACCTTGAATTGCCATCTATTCATTTTTTTTTCTTTTAACTTTTGTTCTTAAATTTGCAATGAATAATCTCAAGATCTTTTAGATTATACATTGCATTTAAATATAATTGTTTCTCTTTCTATTTTTAATCTATCTTTCTAGCTGTTGTAGTCAAGTTCATTTTAATATCTCAAAAAAAAAAAAAAAAAAAACTTTTTAGTCACTAGCAGTTACCTTCTTTTAGCTGTCTGTTGGCATTGTGGTTGAATAGTGAAGTTCATTACAGCATTTCCTGTGTCTAAGGTAGTGTGTGGTAGAGAGAGTAAGCAATGTGATATACATGTGTTTGAAAATTTTTAGCTGCCAAGGCAGACGATAAGTAGCGTAAAAGAATATGAAATTTTCATATGCTTATGTTATCATTCATTTGCTCACATTTGATTTCTTGGTGTATATTAGGTGGCTTTATTCTTTTTCTATATTGTAGGCCTGACCAATGTATTGGGAACTGTTTTATGAGTGCTTCTGTCTCATTGAGAAAATAGAATTTCTTAATTTAGGAATTTAGACGAATCAAGGGAAACATAAGCTCAATGAGGGAACATGCAGAGCTCCTGAGTTCCGTCAGAGACGATATTAGTGAGTACAAGGTAAGCATTATTTAACTCTCGGTTAATGTCATATGATTTACATTCTATGGCTATTGTTTCTCAAAAGTTGAGGTTTTATTGTCTCCTTCATACAGGCATCTGGGAGTATGTCTCCAAGAATGCAATTACTACGAGAAAGGGCTGCCATCCATGGAAGTATTGCTCATGTAAGATTTTGCTACTTTCCATGGTCATATTTCTTTGAAAAGAAATCTCCTGAAATGCATTTGTTATATTAATGTGGCTCAATAGATAAGAAATGAGGATGGTGTGATTGTTATAGAAGTCTTACAAAGGATTGAAGAAAAGCGTAATGTTGTTTGATTAATCTAAATTCTGATGTGTTTGTATCAAAAATGTCTCTCACTGTGTGCTAACCGGGGTTAGAGAATGTAAGTTTTTATCAGTGGAAACAAAAAAAAAAAAGAAAATATTTGGAGAGGGACATATAAGTTTTTGGCTAAGATCACGTTGCTACAGTGAGAAGTGGATGAGCGAGTGAATGTCAAATTGCGTTCAGAAAATTCTCAAATGACCCGAGCTCGTTACTATTTTGGTCTTAGGTAGATAAAAGTGGCAGAAATTTGCTTTTTTATTTTTGTTGTTCATTACTTTTTTGCTTTTTTAGTAAATTCCATTTGTCATTTACTGACAGTTCTTGTCTATTTTGCAATATCTTGATAACTAGTTCCATGTATATTGGCCTGACATCATTAGAACATCATCTTGAAATTGAATTAGGATAAATCTTGAAGCACATCTCCACCTCTTTGATCATTCCCAAATTAATAGGATTAATAAGATTCTTCAATGACTAGAGAAGATATTAAGTTAAGAGTGCTACTCTAACTTCTTTGATAGCTCACTTCTGAAAAGGGTCCGGTGTTTCCTGTATACCCAGGCATTCAAGCGTCTTATGGCGCGTTGCTCTGAAACATTTTCTGAATTATTTATGTCATTACTTGTCTGAAATGTCAGTTGTTTTCTTTATATTTAGAACCAAGTTGCAGTGGCACTCCCCATGTGGTCCTTGCAAAAATTGTCATTTTTTATGGCTACTGAGAAGAAAACACTCTCTAGCAGCCTGACATGACCAATTAACAAGGGATCTGGTCCTTCCATGAATTCATGTGAAATCAGTAATTGTATGTTTATTAATTAAAAAAAAAGACCAATTATCATTTTAGAAGTTAAAATTTAGTGGTTTTAAAACCAGCCGTCTCCTCTTCCTTTCTCTATCAGGTATAAACATGCAAGCACATCTTGCACACTCAACATTAAATGGCCCATAATTATAGCCAAATCCCTGCCATTTGTTTTATCTGTCTTAAAGTGTCATAATTATCTGTTGGCTTCCATGCTAAATAGATGGAGTTTTCAACCTTGAAGCACCCTACGTTTTACATGCTTGATTATTTTGCTCTGAGTTATATGATCTAAATACTTTCCAAAGCTGTTCATTGTGAGCTAACTTGAAGGTGTAAATTCATATACATCCTTTGCTAGCAACAGCTTCTCCGAGCACTGGTCAGTTAAGTCACAATGCTAGATTTATCTTTGTGCAGATAGATGATGTTATCAATCAAGCTCAAACAACGAAAGCTGTCTTAGGTTCTCAGAGGGCTTCATTTGGAGACATTCAAGGAAAACTGAAAGTTCTAAGCGACAAGTTTCCTATTGTCCGTGGCCTACTTGGTACTTGAATGAATTGATTACATTACGGAGTTTTACTTCTTATTTGATTCAAATTCATAAATAATGTTTGTTTTTTTTTCCCCTTAAAGGTTCTATAAAGAGGCGGCGATCAAGAGACACTATAATTCTGTCTGCTGTCATTGCAGCTTGTACGTTGTTTCTTATTATCTATTGGCTCTCAAAATAACAGGGACGATTTATTTTCACAGAAATTACAAAATGATGGTGCTCTTGGAAGGAATTTTGTTCTGTAATATGTTAGGACGGATCAAGTTCTTTGTGCCAAAGGCCATGGTACTCTTTATGGTGCAATTATGCAAAAAGCTTATCATTTGATTTTCTATTGATATCTTTTGCAAATACTTGGGCAATATAGGAGGTATTGCAACTGCTTTGGTATTTAGCAGCAAAAGAAATAGTTATTATGAGAAGAAAAGGAAAAGTCAATATGGCTTGTGGGTTAGTTAGTTAAACTTATCAGTCAAATGGTTGATTCCTTGTAATGCCTAAATCGTAAATATCTCTGCGGGTGGTATCAACAATTACAGTTTGATGGCTTTGCACGTGCAATGGGCAACACATGTGAATGCAAGCCATTTTGCTTGCGACTTTAATGTCCCTCTATTTCTCATAATGGAATTGAGTATCCATGCCTTCATCTCGCTCGTAGATCCTTTGCACTCTCATCTAATATACATCTTTTCTGTTGCGAAGAAACATTTAAAAACCTTTTTCTTTGGCCACCTCCTCATTAGCTGTCCAACTTTTCCATAACTCAGTGAATGGACCTGAAACCCTAATCAGGAAGCACCTGATTTATTGGAAGGTTCAACGGATAGAAATCGACACATGAGTAGCAGTTATTGGTGAAATTTTATGGTGCAAAGAATTCGAACTCAAATTCTGAGACTTGAGACTTATTCTTCTTCACATGAGTTAGAAAATCAATCATAGCAAACTTAGATTGATCGGCAAATGGTAAGATGCTTCTTGTAATAAGTAGCTGGAACTCTCGGCTATTACGCATTAGATATGATATATATGTTGTGGTCCCTACAGAAGATGTTGATGTTAGATCCATTCAACGTGGAAGACCATGGTGGTGGGTCTCAAGTACATATTAGCTATAAAATGTGTCTCCGTTGCACATGTAATTAAATCCGACAAATGTGCCGTTAGGTCAGTGTATATAACAGACAGACATAGTCTAGAGGGTAGAGCCTGGAGGTAATTTGTTAAAAGCTTTGCGTTTTCTCTTATGTTAATAATATATGACAAACTGATAACGACGAAATTCCAACCGAGCCCATTTTGAACCAAGTAAATGTTAAGCGTTTGAAGGGAAAACATGAATTGAAGAGAGAAAAAAAAAAATCAAACAGCGTTCTTCTGTTGGTTGGGTGAAAATTGAAAGGCATAAGCCAATTAAGTTCTATGCCATTTATGGAGAATCAGAAGACCTCTGAATGCTGTACAAAAACAAGCAAGAAAAGGGGTCTTACTTTCATGTCTTATGCAAGTTGCATCGAGGTTACAACTTGAGAGACAGCCAAACAGCCTCAAATCTACGTGTACATTTTCTGTCACAGTGAAATCGTACCAATCCATACAAAGCCTAGCCAAAGTAACCCAAACACCTCCATAAATATCATCTTTATTGGATTTCTACCCTATCGCCATTATTCACCAACACTAACAGGCTTTTCTTTTCTTATGTGAATATGTAAATTTTTTTTTTTTTATTATGTTTTTATATGGAGAGATGCCTGCTAGGTAATTGAGAGCCTTACGAGTAGCTCATGCCTCATGCCTCATGTCACTGTCATGTTAACTCATAGTACAATTCCATATTTACATTTCCTGCACATAAAGCTGCATTCCAACACAAGACAAACTTCCATTCTCTCCCAAAAATCCCTCCCCCCCAAGCAACTTAAACCTCCTAATTTTACATATTAATTAATAATAATAATACAATAATAACGTTTATAAGACGTAGAAATTAATGAGCATCAAATCTTGCGAAAGAATGTTAAGAGTTAGAGAGAAATGGAAAGGAAACTGAAAAAATTTCACCACAGGATAGAAATGATATGAGGTGAGAAATGGATTTGTACTTGTTAGACAACATAAAAGAGAGAGAGAGAGAGAGATAGAAGGGTCTCCTTATCAGTATGCAATCAATTATATGTCTGAGAGACTGATCTAAATCTAATGTGTCCCACGATCGAAAAAAGAATGTACGACTTGAATTGCTGATATGCCTATATGAATGTGATCTTTCTTTCATCTAATTTAATTTCTTTTGTCCTCCAAATCTAATAACTTTCTTCACTGTTTGGCTGTCTAAAATTCAAAACTAATTACTTATTCAAAAGTTAAAAACTTTTCTACTCCTATTTATTGATTCATTTACTTCCAAGCTGAAAAGGACCAGCCTTTTCTCATCTCTTCTTTATTGTCAAATTACCCATTTTAATTTTTGCAGTACAAACGGTACACAGTGGTGCAGTTCCTCCAAGTTCTCCAAATGCGAACAAAAAATTAGTTGTTCAGTGTATGGATTAATCTGTGGGGATTCTTCAGTTAAGGATATATGAAAGTCATATCATTCAATCATTGTCACTTCCGCGAAGATTGAACAAGGAACTCATTTATGTGGGGAATATCAAATCTATTTTTCTTTCACTAATTAACAGCCTCACTATACATATACACATGTAAGGTTGACAAACACAATAATTTAATTTATAGTTTTTTTTTTTTTTTGGTTCTGGAACTTCAACTCTGACAACTTAACTAAATTAGTGCAATCACACTAAAATATCTAAGGTATTTTGATTTGATACGAAAGAATTTAGACTTGGCAGAATAGATTAGTTTGCTTAATTAAATAATCCATTGCATCTAGTTATAGAATATAAAGTAGTATTGATTGAAGAGAGAGAGAGAGAGGGCAGCTTTTAAATTTTCTGAAATTCAGTTATTTTTTTTTAGGTTTCTTTTGTTCCACTGATTTAAATCTAAACCTACTCTCATCAGCTTTACAAGGGAAAACGTTTTCATTAAAAATGGAACCCATATGTACCTTACTTTTATAATTATATAAATGTATTTCACTTTTAATATTATTTAAATACTCTCGTCACGTACCCAACATCAAATACTCGGCCTTTTATTTAAAAAATATATAGATCCAAATTTAATTGTTTGTAATATATTAAAATGTAACTTTCTAAAGAATATAAACCAAATTATATAAATGGGTACCCGATGATGGAAAGATTAGAGTAGTTGCAGGTCAAATCTCAGCCTCTTCCTTAGCTAATTTGCAGGTTATAAACTACGGAGTCGTCGTGAAGAGAACAACAAATCACCAACCACATCACTGAACAATTATAAAAAATAAAAATCACAATACGAACTCAAAAAAACATCTTTCTAACTTGCTAAATGTGCAATACAAGTGCTGTTTAAGAATTGTTGAAGGAAATTAAACTGGTCGGTAGGGTTTAAATATATGTCAGGATAATTATTGTCTTGTTGAGTACATATATAACACAAGAACTGGAGACATACCTTTGGAAAGTTGGAAATGGTGTCTGTGATCTAGTTAGCCGTAATTGTACTTTCAAAAAGTGATTACTTTCTTTAACTATAGAAATCCTGCTGGGGATTCCTGGAATAATTAATGGGTAACTAAAGCATATAAACCCACTACTGTGATTTGTAACCGCGTGACTGACATTTTTACCTTAGCAAGAAATTTTGGGGAAGAGAAACCCTTTTTGCTAACATAAGTGGAGGATGGTGACAGTTTTCAAAATTGTTAGGGAAAAATGATATTTTTTACGGTCAAGATAGGTTTACTTTGCAACAGAAACTAAAACCCTCTACACTGTGGGTAGTGCCCTCACTAAATTAGCTAACACTTGCCCTAAAAATATAACAGTGCAAGGACATAGAAAAGTAGAAAATTTAATTAAATTAAAGGATCTGTGTCTGCTGTTATCACTGACAACTACATATCCAGCCCTGTACACACACATATATATATGAGAGAGAGAGAGAGAGGTGTGAGTGGTCAAATCGTTAAAAATATAAAAAGCTTTAATGCTTTTTGTGTGATTTTGTTATAATTGTTTCAATAATGTGGCGGTGAATCCCTCAAAAGGAAATGGAAAGTGGAATGCATAGCATATTGGGAGCCTGTTATTTTGTGCTCATTACTCATCAGCAAGTTTTTTTTCTATCGCAATGCTCAAATATCACCGCTTAATAAAAAGTATACCTATGGACTTCTTATGCTTTTTAGTACTCAAGTACTCGTTTATTTTTTAAGTACAGAAATTACTGGTTTTCTCTAATATAAATATTTATAGTGTTTTTCCTATTGTAACTGAGAATGTAAATACTTAGTAAGCATTATGGTAACAAATTTTGAAAATTAATTATATGATTAAATGATTTAATATCTCTTTAACTGAGTGTTACTTCTATTTTATTGACTGCTCGAATAATGTTGTTTGGCACATTCTACTTAGATTATTATGTTGTTTGGGATATTCCGCTCATACTATTTTGTCGCTTATCCCATTCTTTTGATTACCCAGTCCATTTTATTAATTTTTTCTAACAATAAGTTTAATCCTAGAGCGAGTAAATGTATCTCTCCCCTTTCGCCTGTGTCCAATCACATTCTTTTTATCCCACATTTTTCTTTTAAATCGTGCACCTTTCAACTTGATAAATCCAAAACATAAGGACATTTTGCAATGTCAATTGCCTTTTTTCTGTTTTGTTTAAACCATCTGGTCCCAATTAATTTAGATTCTATATTTAGAGTTCAAATTTGAAATTTCTGATCAAGGGAGAAAAGGTCATTATCAACTCATCTCATTCCTCAGGAGATGTTTACTACTTTCATGAGTGATCAAAACAAAAAAAAAAAGGTAATATTTGGATTGAGAAGATTACAATTTATGCAAATTATAAAAATTTATGAAATTAAAAATATAAGTATTAGATTCTATTTTATTTTTACTGTATCAAATAAAGAATTTGAATTAAATTTATGAAGCATTTGAAATGTCTCATATACGAAACACAACTAAGAGAAGATTTTGAATTAAATTTATGAATTATTGAAAATTTCTCGTACATGAAACATTATATACGGAAGGTAGACTAGCTGAGTTTGCAATTAGAAATAATTAAATGGAGAAGAGAAGATTTGATGGACTCAAAGGATAATACACGAAGGTATCGGGAAGCAAGGAGGGTGTAGCAGCTAGGTGAGCAACGGCCAATGAAATCAAGGTGATTTGTGGGCTAGAAAGAAAGAAGGCAGGACAAAAGCGGTGAAAAGACACATGAAACCATAGCACAGATTGGGATTGGGACAATATATAGGCGCTGACAAAGAGCTACAAGTCAAAATAACAAGTGTTTTTTATAGACGGAGGATATATATATATATGGATAGGTGCCCGCTATTTAGGGCTTTTATATATATTTATATTATTATATAAATAAAAAACACGAGAAGAAGAAATTGCATATCCAATACATTTAGGCATGGAATGGAATTGTAGAGAACCAAGAAAAAGTATAAGGTTTGATTTTCACTCATAAATCTAAAAAATTTTTAAGTGTGAAAACAACAGGTGAATGAGCCAAAGCCCATGCACACGTCCCTTTCTCACTCCCCCACCTCTGCCGCCTCTCTCTCTCTACATCCATTGGGAATGCCAACCATTCATTTCCTTTCTTTCTCTTCTCTTTAACCTCACCTCTCTCCCTCCGCACTGCGTCCTCCTCATGATACATCAACAAACTTGTACAAATTACTAACAAAACATGTCTATATAATATTATAAGCAAGAAGAAAAGAGAAGAGGAAAAAAAAAGAGAAAAAAGAAAAGTTTCAGCTTCTGCTGAATCTCCAACTACGTTAACAGTGGTGTTTTTTTTTCCCACTCTTTCTCTTTCCTCTATCTCTATCTCTATCTTTGTTTCTCTCCCTCCCTTTATATCCTATAGTAACAACTCACCAATCAAGAAGATCAGATCCAAGAAGAGGATTATTATCTGTCTATCACAAAATATCCACTGATCAGTCACTACTCCATCAATCAAATCAAGAATCAAACATGTCCTCCTCATCAGCTGCCTTTTCACCGGACCACCTCTCTCCCTCCGACCAGCTCTGTTACGTCCAATGCGAATTTTGTGACACTCTCCTCGCGGTATCATTTTCTCTCTGCCTGTCTTTTGTCCACTATCTTGTATCTTCTTATCCTTCTTCTTCTTCTTCAATGTTAATTTCTATAATTATAATTCTCCTTTTTTTTTTCCCTTGTCTCAGGTGAGCGTCCCTTGCTCTAGCTTGTTCAAGACCGTCACCGTTCGATGCGGCCACTGCACCAACCTTTTGAGCGCCGACATGCGCAGGCTCCTTCTTCCTGCGGCTAACCAGCTCCACCTTGGTCACCCTTTCTTCAACCCTCAGAATATTCTGGTATACCATGATTCTAGGGTTTCATAATATAACTATTCTTCTGAACTTTCCATTCTCGGAATCAATACACTCCAGCAATTAGGGTCTTCAAGTTCCAAAAAAAGAAAAAATAATTATAGAAATCAATTAATTCTTTGTTTCAATTTTTATGGTCACCGGACCATTTTAGGAGGAGATCCGGAGCGCAACACCACCAAATATGCTGATCAATCAACCAAGCCCAAATGAGCCTATTATGCCACTGCAAGGAGGAGTTGAGGAGCTTCCTAAGCCACCTGTTGTCAACAGACGTGAGATTCTTCTTCTTCTTTATTACTTCTTTTACATGGCGTGGCCTTTTTTTCTTTCAATTGTATGAGTAGCGGCCTCTGCAATGTTTTGAGGTCAACAGTCGACGACTTCACATGTCTACCTTTGTTTTCTTGAAGACGTGAAATTTAGTCAATACTTTTGACTGCTCTAGCCTTTAGCACCATATTATTCTATACTATTATACTGGTCTCTTAACTAATTAAGAAATAAGGAAAAAGTGCTTTTGAGAAAAGCTAGTCTGTGCCATCTAGGTAGGTCTTATTGCTAATCAACAGTCACTGAGATTTCTTGTTTTGTGTCAAGTAGCAAGAATCTATCTCATGCCTATCCTTCTCTTCTTTTTCTGATCTCACACTTATATATTACTACCAAAATGGCCTACTATTCAGATCTGCCTGCATAGCTAACTCATCAGTTGCATTGCTTTTCAGAACTTTTTTTTCATTTACCCTATATGCACCAATACCATCATTGCGTGCTTTGTTCTCGATAAGTCCCAAAATATACAAAAAGGAACCCTAAAAAACAAAAGACCTTTGTTCTTACTCAAATGGTCTCTTGAATTTCAGTTTGCACGTTTCTTTTGTTATATAAATATCTATTTGTAAGTGAATGAAAGAAAGAAAAAAAGAGTTTCTATCCCCCGGAATTATAGATAGGGAATCCATGGATTGATAGATAGAGATGATAATCATAATGATGAAGTAATGATGAAGAGAGAGAAAAAATATATAAATGAATAAATTAGAAATATTTTACAAAGTCAGCGAAGTGAGCATAACATATCATGTCCCTTTGTTTGTCTTTGTTGGGTCTGCGTGTTTCATGTCCAGCTCCGGAGAAGAGACAGAGAGTCCCATCTGCCTACAATCGCTTTATCAAGTGAGTAAATCTTTAACTTGTAACGTAAATTTTCAAGATTTGAAGCTGTTATTTTCTTTAACATTAATTAACTACAGAAGTGAGGAATATACATGATCTTGACATGAACCGATCTGCAGGGACGAGATCCAACGCATCAAAGCTGGAAATCCTGATATAAGCCACAGAGAGGCTTTTAGTGCAGCTGCAAAGAATGTGAGATCCAAGAAAATTCAGCGTCTCCACGCTAGGGTTCCATTTTTCAAATATCAATCCATCAATCAAACTAGTGTTTACATTTTCATTTTAATTATATACTATAATATTATATTATATACACTTGTCTGTTTGTTTCAGTGGGCCCACTTCCCACACATTCACTTCGGACTTATGCCTGATCAACCCGTGAAGAAAACCAACGTGCGCCAACAGGTACTTTTGAGTTCCGAAGAAGAAACCCTAAAAGCTAACACTTCTTTTTCTTTTGACATTGTCATGATCTAAAATAGATCAGAAGGAGAATTCTTTCTCTTTCAATTATTAACTGCGTCTTACGTTTGTGCAGGAAGGAGAGGAAGTTCTGATGAAGGATGGGTTTTATGTGCTGCCAATGTAGCCGTTTCCCCTTACTAAGAAAGAAAGTACTGCAACTTTTAGGGTTTCTTCTTTACTTCTCCTCTTTTCTTCACTGTTATTAGAGTACTTGCTTGTCGTTAAAGCTTTCTTTCAAGAAGACTGGACTGCTAAGACTGTATGGGTTTATGTTTGTATGGTTTGGGAAAAGATTTTGGAGTCTCATAGCTATACATAGTTATATAATCTCCCGAAAACCATTATCTATCTATCAGACTATCTATCATACTATCTATAATATATATAAAAATACAAATGTGAAGATGGGTTGGAGTGTAAGGCCACATTGAGTTTCTAAAATGGCTTTTAAAAACTTTCAATTTAATTGCTAATAATAAAAATAATTTAATTATTTGTTAATAGAAATTTTTTAATTTTATTAATATTTTTATTCCTATTTAAACCTAAATTCGATTCGATTGAAAAGTTTAATCTAATCTTATTCTAATTATGATATCAATTTATTATTTTTATTATATTAATATTAATTAGAAATTTATTCTATCATACCACTATATATATATATATATATATATATATATATATATATATATATATATATGTTTAGTTTTAATTGCTTTTAACCATTACATTTTAATTATTTTTCGTTATCAAGAATTTATTTCTTTTGACTATCAAGAATTATTACTTTAAACTTTTACTAATTTAGAATTATTAATTTTGCAATCATATTTTTTTCTTGGATTGCTAATAGTTTTACAAAAGGATTTACAAACGGTTTAGCAAGGAATTTCTATCTGTTGCTAATTTATAACAAAAATTGATAACTTACTCTTCTTTTTCTCTTTTCTTCCTCTATTTTATTTTATGTTTTATTAATAAAAGTTTAAATTTTATTTGGATTATAAGATTAATATTTATAATGAAAATATAATTTATTTTTTATTTTTAAATATTTCAATAAAACAATTGGAATTCTAATATTCAAATTATAATATAATGCATCATAATTTTTTTTCATTGTAGGAAAAAGGGCATTTAAATTTGAATTTATTGTCAATCGTATATGCATTTATCACTAGGCTGTGTCTTTGTATGCATAAATCATAATGTTTTTCCTTGTACAGAAATTTCAAATTTTATTTCTATTTTATCGGTTGATTAACAATATCATTTCACATCCTAATTAAGGAACCCTGGGTTCCTAAAATGTTCTTGTTAAGTTTATGAATTGATAAAGTATCATTGAAAACTTTAATTTTATTGGTTGAAAAATAAATGTAATTTAATTTTCATTGGTTATGTTAAATTTTAATTCTATTAGAAAACCATCCAATTATCTAAAAAATAAAGTTAAATTAAAAATTACAATATAATTGTTGACGTGATTAAAAAAATACATACATATAAAGTCTATTATATATAATTCAAAACTTTTAATTTTATCATATGAAAGAATAATGTAAGGTGATAATATTATAACATTAATTTTCTTTATGCATGAGATTATAAAATGTTTTAATGTCATAATTAGCCTCATTATAATAATGATATCAATTTATTATTTTTATTATATTAATATTATAATATAATTTTATTCTAATTAGAAATTTGTCCTATCATACCACTATATATATGTTTAATTTTAATTACTTTTGACTATTAGAAATTTATTGCTTTTTGATTATCAATAATTATTATATTAAATTTTTGCTAATTTGGAATTATTGAGTTTTCAATTATGTTTTTTTCTTGCGATAAATATAATTTTATTGTATGAATTAATTTTATATTTTAACTCTCTCTATTTGTAAATTAATAAAATATTTTTTATTATATCTCTTATCGGTAGTTACTATCTTAAATCAAATCTATTATTTTGAACTAGAATGATCTATAGCCCAAAGAAAAGTATTCAAAATATTATATATTGTTATTTGCATAAAATAAAAACTAACGCATCCATTATATTTAAATAAAACTACATTATAGCTTTAGTCTATGACTGTAAACACTATTGATTGGTCAGCAAAGCTACTATATAATAAATAAATTTTAATTATTCATCTTACAATTGACTTATTATTATTATTATTATTATTATTATTATTATTATTTTGAGTTGGAGGTGTTTAAATCTAATTCCATTGTGTTTCTACTTCTCTTTTTTTTTTTAATAATCTAAACTTCTTGGAGTTTTAACTATATTGTTTCCTTTTGGTTGTAAACTTTTTCCAACTTTTTTTTACTGTTTTTAAATTGGTTAAATCATTAAAAATATCCAAATTTTACGGATTATTTTAATTATACCATAAATTTAATTTTCTTCTTGTAGTACCTTGAATTTTAATTTTAGTTACAATAGCATCTTAATTTTATATTATATCCAACTTAATGAATAATAATATTATTTTTATTAGATTTATACTCTTTTTTATGGTGAAGTTAACTAAAAACTCATTATTTAATGGCATAACTAGTACTGGTTAGAAATTTAAATTTATAAAAAGCCAAGTAAAATAATAAATTTTAATTAGTTATCAGCATAAAATATGAATTTAGGCTTTTATTTGCCATTTTTTAAATATAAAATTTTATTTATACTCATGTTAAATCTATTATGAAAATAGGTGCTATCATTTTATTTTTTTAAGAACTATTACCTATTGTCAATATTATATATATAAGTATCTTATTTTTAGAATGAATAGATTATTTTTTATTTTAATATTTAATATAAATAAATATAAATATTTAAAATTTATTATTATGATATTTTAATTCTCTTATTTGGATCTGCACTTAATCATATATAATTAATTAATTAATTAATTGTCAAGCAATAATATTAGTATATGCTTTAAATTTTGCAACTTGTTGCAATTACACAAACTAATTTAAACTATTTTACAGGTATCTTTGACAGTAATTGCATCCCAAATCCATTTAGGGTTTAAAATAAAAAATTAGTTCTTGCGAGCCCTATCAATGAGCTTGATTAACTTAACTAAGCTCAACACTAAAACGACACTGCACCAAATCCAGCTTTCCAATTCTTCTCCTTTCTCTCATAATCTTCTTCTCACAGCTATAATTTCCTAATCCCAGTCTACTACTGACCTTTTGAAGGCAGCCAATGTTGATACAGTGAATTTCTCAGTGCAGTCTAGAAAGGAAAACTCAAGAGGTTTCGTTTCAACTGAGATGGTTCTGCTCTGTACCATGCTGCTGCGGAGATAGAGAGGTATCAAAGCCTGCAAAAAGCACCACTTTCAGATCCATTGTCTCTTTACTTCAATTTTATTTCAACAGCTAATTGAGATTTGAGATTGGATTGAATTTATGGACTCTTTAATTTTTATCTTTTACGGGTAGAAGTTTTTTGTTTTAGTTCTTTCGGTTTGTTTGTGAGAAAGCAAAAGGAAAAAAAAAAAAAGTCATTTTGAATTTTCATTTGTCAAATATCATTTGGAAAATAATACCCTTTAATTATTAAGACGTGAATTAATTAATGAGAATTATTTTCTAAATGATATTATCAAATATCAATCATTATACAATGAATAATTATTAATTTCATGGCTTTCTAACTTTCTTTTTTCACAAAAAAAAAAAAAAATGTATTTAAAAACTTAAATCCATCATATGCAAACTTGAAAGTTTTAGAGCACTTGAGTATATATATATATATATATAATTTTATTTATTTAATCGTTTAACGAGAAATTAGTTCCGGTTAAATCTAGCTATTTGTATGTAACCGTGTAGCTAAACGGTACACAAACACTGGCAGTGGCTCTTTTCCTCGTTAGTGAGCCAGAGTCAGTAGCCCATCTGTGAAAGAGTGAACTGTGCAATTGCTAATCAAGTGCAGCCCGAATAAGTAATAATGTCTTTGTCATGATTTTACGGTTTCAAAATGACACGTTTGAATTCCCTTTTTCCAAATATTAAAAACAAAAAAGAAAGCAAAAATTAATATATTTTTTTAATTTCAAAACTCATCTCCGGGTTACGTTTTAAGATCGCTTTAAAAATATCTTACAAACAATTATCATATAGATTTTCATTAAACAGACATCAAGAAGCCATATAGAGAATAGCTAAGAAGCGAGACAATGAATGTTACAGAACTAATAAAATAAAGTAGAGAAAACTATGCGGCAAGCAAGAAGATAACATCATACTTCCAAAGCGTAAAAGAACACTAATGGAAATTGACAAAGGTCAAAAGAAAATGAATGCTACTCAAGCTTTCTGATTCACAACTAAGCATAAACAGAATCATTATCGCAGAACTTTCAATTCCAGGTCGAATTGTTAAGTATCAAAAGAAGCTTGATGCAGATACAATGTTTCCAACTCAAAAAGAAAAAAGGATGGGAGGGATACACAGTTTGGTAATGTATTTTTGTGTCAGAAGAGAGCTTGAAGCAAAATCTAAAAGGGAAAAAGCAAAAAAGAGAAGAAAACTTTACAGCAATTTTTACACAGCACCCTGCAAAAGCAAAAGAAAGGAGTGATTCACAACGAAGATGGAAGTATAACTACACATCACAAGGTGAACACGAGCCGCATGCCATTACCATAGTTGCTCCCAGTGCTTGTCAATGCAACAATACAGCAAAAAGCTGGCTTATCCTGTCCAAGTTTTTCATATATCAGATTCCTTTCTGAGCAAATTCAACCGAGATGAGTCCTCTGGAATCCCGTGTGAATGAAATTTACTTGCGATCCAAACCCTCAAGGATTGTAGTGCGCATATTCAAACCAAAAGCACGATATAAGTTATTTTGCTTAGGCAGTGAAACTTCCAAGTTTCCTTTACGATACAACCGTGAGATTGACTACCCTGTACATTTCAAGCAACATAAATAGACTTGAGACTGAATAACTGTTCTTCCAATCTTAAATCCTGGAACTACTGTGAACCCCACCTTCATTTCTGGTTTAGCCGGTAAGGCGCATCTTCTTGTTACATCTTCCATATAGACCATTGAAAAATCAACGCCTTTCTCTATCTGAAAAATCTCAACAGCAGGATCAAAAGAGAGCGCCAGCTTATGAAGTGTCCATATTGAACTAGCCATGTTAACAAATGACTCGTAGAATAAACTTAGCGATCTCCATGAATTCAGAACAACTTCATTTTGATCCAAATTACTGAAAATTGAAGATTCCATTGTCGGATGAACAAGCTCTTGATACTTCTTCTCACAAAATTTAGAAAAATCACAGTTAGGATTCCTATGTAGCAACTCTATAGGACTGCTTGAAACATGCTCAAGCAATTGCTTCAACGAACTATGTATCTTACCAGAATCGGAATTGTGGCCATCACAGAGGATTTCAGTATTATCATCCTGATCCAAACAAAACCCTTTTAAATCAAACCCTCGGAACATGCCCAAACAAACATATGAGAGAAAAGCATAGCGATTATGCCCTGTTTTTGCATATTTAATATCAGCATGAACTGAATTCGCAGCCAAATCCAAATCCCATCCAGCTTTTTTCATCAACTCGATCAGAATCCTAGTAAATTTATACGTTGCTTTACTAGCATCATTTAACACAGAAATGAAAACCCTAACAGATAACAAAACATCACAAGATGAATGCAAATTCAGATTAACAGATAACCTCTTTGACAAGTTGAAATTAGACTTTTGTAAGTCACCCAATTTCTTCCTTAAACCTGTAACTTCATTATCCTTTCGATCAATCTCTGCTTGTAAATGGTCCGAAACAGTCCCCAAAACTCTCAGCCTGCTTTGATTTTCCTGCACCTGAGCTTCCAAGCACGACCCAATAGGCGAATCTGTGCCGAAATTAGGATTCCTGCATAAATTCCCATATAATTGCTTAAAATCAGACAGTCTCTGAAGATGCGAAACCAGAGCCTCATCCGCGGCCTTTATGCCCTCTTCACTGAAAGGCACATGAGCACTTTGCAACTGCAAGTACGAAGCTTCAAATGAAGAAACCGTTGCAAATATTGACGAAATCAAGGTTTGTGCCGAATGGATGTATAAAGCCCTGATCTGGGTTTGCTCCATAGACTTATTTATCGTCGATTGCGGCAACAATTGTTGAGGCTCCCTCGATGGAGTCGGCGGGCTTGGTGAACTATGATTGAGGGGATGGTCGGGTTTGAGAATAATAACTTTCTGGTCAGGAATGAAATCTTCAGCAGAGTCAAGGAGGGAAAAACCGTCGACATCTGAGGGGTCATCGGCGGCAGTCTCCTCATTGAAGAATTCGAAAGTTTTAGTCTTGAAAGCGAGAGCGAACTTCTGGAACATTTCAGATATAGGTGGGGCTTTGGGAGTAGTTGAGGAACCATCCATCATTTCTGTCATGAGAGAAAGAAATTGGGGGAATTAGTTCTCCTTTCTTGTTTCGGATTGTTAAGAATGGAATTGAATTCCAAACTTTTGTTTTCCCCTCTTCCTCTCAGGATAAAAGATTTTGATTAGAGAAGAAAAGGGAAAAGAAGGAAGGAAAGTGAGAGAAAAAGAGAGAAACGTTGGGGTGTACTGATATACCAATTTGTTTTCCTTCTGGGTTGTGCTTTGGATGTCTTCGAAGGAAGGTATGCGTCGATGTTGGTTTTTCGCTTGCTTTGCTGCACTTTTTTCTTCTGTTTTCTCTTACTTCTTTTAGTTTTTTATTTTTAATCTATTTTTCATCGTTTTTTCTTTCCTCTTTTATTAACTCCTCCTTCCGCTGACTTTTGACATTATGCTTAACGGTAATAAGGGAAACGGCTAGCGGACAGCGTATTGAGTAATTCTATATCACTGACCAATCATTAATCAGGGAATTAAATGAAAATCTCCATCAAAATCAGGGGCCTTTGGTTTTAGCTGATAGGTGGAAGCTCTTTCATGCCCAACGGCTACAGTCTTTGTTAAGCTTTCTTAATCAACAGCTGATAATTGATAAATATCTCAATTAACTGTTATTTTTATAAGTTATTTTTAACTGTTTTTCTACTAATTGATTTTTATTTATATTATTTTAGAGTTTATTAATTTTATAAAAAATAATTATTAATAAAATTCTTTTATTAATTAATATTTTTATTTATGTAATAAATTAAAATAAAAAATAATGCATTCACCTTAAATTAAAAATATATACATACATTATATATCATAATCTATACAAATAATTATGTCTACAATAGTCATTTTATATTTTAATAGAAACCGTCAATAAAATTTACGAAATATGAATAAGAATCAGCTAACTGTATTAGCAATTTACTGTATTAACCACTAAATGAAATCGATCCAAAATGTTTTAATCTGATTCCTTAAGTTTTGAAAATTCATTTTTTTTTTTTGTTTGAAAATTAGTTTTTTATCTCTCCCATCCTAGGGTCTGAGACATATTGCAAAATTTATACTTCTATACAGTATTGTGATTTAAAAATATTTATTCAAAACAACTCATTAAGGATAAAAATTATAAATAAATGATTCAGAAATAAGGGTGAGACGGTTAGGTCAGGTGGAGGGGCATCAAAGTCGCGGAGGCGGTTCAAAATGGCTGGAAACAATATTTTAATATTGCAAACCATTTAAGCAATCAAAAATAAAAGCTTGTCGTAGAGGAAAGAATTGACTCTGCACCTTCATAACGTTTGATGTTTTATTGAGCTTAATTTTGTCTATACTCAGTGAAAGCGACATTCGGATAGAAATCCCCAAATTGATATTTAAAAAAAAAAAAATATTTGAAAGTACTATCTGCTCTGTTGACCATTTAAATCGTTGTTAGGAATAAATACACTGTAGAGCACTAAAATATGTAAAGCTTGGTACTGCTTCAAATCTTTTTAAATAATGGAAAACAACTAAAAACTGTTTTTCAAATCTTAATTAAAATTTAAAAATTTAAAAAAACTAATTTTCAGTTTTCAAAATAGAAAACTGACACAAAATTTTATTTTTTTAGAAATCTATTATAATTTTCTACACGTAAACACACCTTACTTTTTAATTTAAAAAATAAAAAAAGCATATATTATAATCAAATCAAGAAATGGATATCATATACTACTATTGGGTCTTGAAAAAAGACAAAGAGTTATAATTTCTTAATCAAGTAAATTAAATAGAGATTACCCATTAATTTTATTTTTCTTAGTCATGTCTTGTAGCCACGACAATGGTATTTTCCTAATCGGTCCAATCATTACATTTCTGTTATAACAACCAAATGTGCTTCAAAGTAGCTTTTTACACATTTCTTGTGAACTTTGCTATGTTTATTTAAAGAATTTGATTAGGATAACTTTATTCACCTTTTTAAATCATGTGTGATACTTTTAGCCGACATGTTTTAGTGGTAATCAATAGGAAATACAATAAATGATTATAGCGATAAAGTATTTTGATAATGTAGAAATTTTTACTTAGACTGATTTTTAAATCTGAAAAATTAGAGTTTTCTTCATCATAAAAATTATTGCAAATTTCGTAAATATTAGAGCATATTCACATTATAAATAATATTTAATTGAATGAATTAAATATTATTTTTATGGATTTTAATTTAACCTTTTCCCTGAATTAGATTAACAAATAAATATTTATGCTTATTTGTATAAACATTAAATTAAAAAATAATCTATTCATCTTAAAAATTACAAACGGAGTTCATCTTTGATTTTCTTTTTTAAGACCTCCGAGTCCCTAACTGTGTCTAGGCAATTAGTTTTCATGTCTACATCACCTTGTTAACTTATTTAAATCAATGCAAATTGCAAAGCTTTACAGTCAACAACTTGGTAAGTAATCCATTAATGAAGTTTGTCACTTAAGACACAGGTTTATATTAATTTAATCCAAGCAATAATGATGCCCCCCTTGCCCATCTGCGCTTCCAATACCTTTCTCAGGTAAATATAAAATTTTAAATTATTTTACCTGAAAAAGAGATTAGAGAGTCTTATTATATGCTCCACAAATATCAAAATTCACGAAATAATTTACTTTTTGTCGGCTTTAAAGAATAAAATATACATCTACATAATTTTAATACATAAATGTGAAAGTCGTGGATGTGCTTCAGAATCACTATTGGCTAGAACTTCATTGGCCCACTGGGCCAATTTACTTAGTTTGGGCTGGACGGAACCCAGTCGGAAGTGAATAATTTCAGACCAACAAGGAAACGAAATCCTAGCATCAGGAGGATTCCACCCTAGTTAAACCGACTTCCTCCAAGTAAATTGAACTATATGTAAGGCGCTTGAGTCGTCTTCCTTTGAAATTTGTACGGCAACGAAATTGTGATTCGTCGAATCTATTTATCGGTGGAGTTTCTGTTTGATTTGTAGAATTGATTGTTTGAATAATTGAATTTGAGATTTAGGTCGTCGAATCAAATATGAAGCCAGAATCGAAGAAGAATCGGTGTGCTAATATTGAAAAGAAAGAGACTGGACCGTGTTTTGATTTAACAAAACTATCTCAAGCCCTTAATGTGGCGGAGGAGGGGCCTGCCGAGCGAATGAAGTCCTCATTTAACCTTACGGAGATATCGAAGGCGCTTTCTGTCGTTCAGAAGGAGAAAAAAAATTCTCAAAGATTGAGGGCTAAGCTGATTCCAATTAAACTTTGTAAAGCGTTGTCCGAGAGGAAAATTACTTCAGAAACATTGAGATTACTCAAACGATACGGCCGCCGATTTCGATCATGCAGAAACACTGGAGCCATGGTGCTTTCGGCTTCGTGTAAGCTTCCACGGAGAAGGTTAATTCCGACGATGCAGCCGCCGATATCGATTATTCCGGTCTCGGCTTTGGAAGAACGAAGTTCCAATGTTGTGAAGGAATCTTCGGTTTCGAGTGTGCTGAAACCAAGGTTTATTCCTCCGAAGCCGCCGATGTCGAGTCCGAAGTTTTCGATCGCGCCTTTGGACGATCTAAGCTCTGTGGATAGTGATACTCGAGAATGCTGTCAAGATGATGATTCTCTCAACATTCAGTATTTGTCCATATCGGTGTAATGACATCAGAAGAGTAATTGCTAGGCAATTTTGTTTTTTTAAAAAAGATTAGCCAATATTTTATTCAGGAACTTTAAATTTTAATGGATTTGGAATATTTCATTGGTAAATTTATAGCAGTGAAATCATGAAGGTTAAGGAAGAAAATGCTGACATATCAATTCGATATTGGCTTGTTATCATGCTTTGTCTTTAGTTATCTTCGTGTCAATGTAATTTTGCAATTGGCACAAGCAAACTTCTAAACCTTGAAACAGAATTCCATTAATCTAGTACGCATACTTATTTTGTCTTTGGTGGAACAAATTTGTGAAGAAAGGCATCTCCCTTTCCTTATCTATAAGCCCAAGGCCCAAATTGTAAATATGGACAAGCTTTTCCTGTAATCTGTTAGGACTTACTAATGATTTGATCGAGCTCTTGCCTTTGGAGAGCATTAACGTGAGAGGTGAAGACAATCTTTAATGCTATAACTCTGAGCATAGACCAAAAAAACAAAAATCAAACCACTTCTCTTGCCACTATTAACAGGAAAAAAGTTCGGTAATTTTTTTTTTCTATTGTGGATATGCTTTTTTTTTCTTTTTTAATTGAGTTTGGATGGATGCATGAAATAGCTAATAAGAAGTACGCGAATAGGGTATTGTGACGAATGAGAAGACGTAAAAAGAAAAGGCTAATTAGGCAAAAAACCGAGCCATATATTAGTCAATTCACGTAATGAAAAGAAGACGTTGGTGGCACGCCGGGGCGAGTGAAGGTTGTCTAATGGGGAGGTGATGGATGGGTGCGTGGACGTGGGCTGCCCACTACGACTCTGGGTGCTCAGAGCTGTCCTACGTACACTCAGCGCCACAGATGCTCTTCTCTTACTGTTTGCTAATTCGTACGGTTCTGTAACTCCCTTAGCTGCATTATATATTCGTTTTCTTTTTCCTAATTTTTTTTTCTTTCAACAAGAAACAAAATTATCTCTCACTCTTACAATAAGTTATCTTCCATGCTTCTTCCATCGTTAATGACCAGGACCAGCTACATTATTCATTTGGTTTCCCATTCCAAGGCTTGTCAACTTTTGCAACATTCTTTTTTTTTTCCCTTGAAAAAAAAACTATATTTATACCGATTTATATATAAAAAAATCCCACATAATGAAATTTTAGTTGGCAAATTATCAAGAGAAAAGATTATACAGTCTGTGTAATTGAATCACAGCGTAAGGGTTAAATGCAACACCTAAATTTCTGTCGCAATTGGTTAAAAGTACAAAAGAAAATCCAAAGTGAAAAATGGCTTGGTTTTCTTTGACACAGACATTTTCTTCTATACCTAATTTCGTAGTTCCTTTTCACTATAGTGGTTTGACATCAGGAACTGGACAATCCCGTTAGAATCCTTCCATATTTATGAAGCAACCTTAAATTATTGTACTCTCTTAGAAGAACTTGAAAGGATCATTGTGTTTCATGCTATACGCAAGCTAAAAAGTTTAACTTTTCACCAAACTATAATTGAATTCTGGCTTATTCTTCATTTTGGACTTGTCCTGAATTTAATTATTTGTATATATACATAATATCTGTTAATCTATATAAAAATGGCGACTTTTGAAGAGGAAAGGCCACTACCGTTTTCCACCGAGAACTGAGAAAAGTCGCTGTTTCAAGTCTTGTCGTTTAGCATTTGGCACAGGGGAGAGAGAAAATACTTAGAGGGTTAGGGTTTTGGGGGGATGGGATGGGCTCATAGTAAACAGCAATAGAAAAGGAAAGTTTATTTTGATTCGAGTTTGAGCAATATTTTATGGCTTACTTTTATCATGTAAAAATTTGTCTGTTTTTTCTTTATTTTGTTTTCATTTTCCAAGCTCCCTTACAGTGTAGGGCATAATATATAGTCTATTGTACAAACACTAAAACATGACAGACATACACTCTCCACCCTTTAATGAGAAACCCCAAACCCCAACCTCCCCACCCTCTGTGCTGTTCCTCATTGGTAACAGTAAGACCACACCGGCAGCATCAGTTGACAGGCGCCGTTTCCCTCTCTCTCTCTCTGTGCAATTATAGTTAGTCTACCACTATCTTTATAAACCCTGACCAAACTCTCCCTGTCTCTCTCATCAAAATTCAAATACGAAAACAAAATCATGGTGGGATGTTTACTTCTTTCTGTCTATTCCTCTCTCTCTTTTTCTTTTTCTTGTTTCTTCCCCTTTATTATTATTATTGTTATTTTTAATTTTAAAGATTTTTTTGCTGTGGAGTTCATTGAATTCATGTTCATATTTGGATACAGCTGGTTTCTTCAAATTCAATACCTCACTGGCTTCAAGTGCTTCTCAGAGAAAAGTTCTTTAACGCTTGTATAATTCATGAAGATTCAAAGAAGAACGAGAAGAACGTTTTTTGTTTGGACTGTTGTACCAGTATATGCCCTCATTGCTTATCTCCTCACAGCACTCACAGGCTTCTACAGGTTAGTTTCTCTCTAAATTAATTTTTCTGATAAGAAAAGAAAAGAGAGAGTTTCAATTTTAGTGAAATATTGAATTTTCCTCTGGCTTTGTGTTGCAGATAAGAAGGTATGTATATCACGATGTTATCAGGCTGGGTGATGCTCAGAAATTGTTCGACTGCGCCTTTGTTCAAGTGAGTAATTGAATTTTGGGATGGTAATTGAATAATTAATTAGAGAATTGAACACACTTGAGGAACATACGTATGAAATTGCACTCTTCTCATACTTCATTTCTTTTGTAATTTGAAGTATGCTAATTTACCGTTTTTAGATCCTTTCTTTGAACTTATATATAGAGAAAATTGGCTACAGTGAACAGAGAATCCAACACAGTTTCTCTCCTTACAAATCGTATGTTTGAATTGTCCTTTTGGAACCTGATGTTTTTAATCTGACTTTCATCTTTCTTGTCTTTCCTCCAGTCCTACACCACCAACAGTGCAAAAGTGGTATTTTTAAATCCAAGGCCACAAACAAGGCAATTCAGAGGCTCCGGAAACATCTGTAACACCTGCGATAGAAGCTTACAGGACCCTTATCTGTTCTGCTCTCTTTCCTGCAAGGTCTCACTTACCATTTCAGATCTTCATTTTCCTTAATGTCGGTCTTTCTTATTTTCTTAATTGTGCTTCTCTTCTTGCAGATTGATCACGTCATTAGAAACAAAGGTGTGGGTGGGCTATCAAGTTTCCTCTTCGACTGCAAGTTCTTGTCTTTGCCTGAACAAGGTTCAGATGACGGTTTGATGACTCCTGATTCGGTCCTTGAACCCGCCCCTTCAACTCGGACGTCTTCTAGCTCAGGTGGGTATGGTGGGGTTGGGTGTCGGACACTCGCTTGCACTGCTACAACTGAAATTGTGAGAAAGAAAAGGAGTAGCTTATCGGCTTGCCGGCCAATATTCCCACAGATATCCGAAATATCGGCCGGTCTGATGAATCGGAGGAAGAAAACTCCGACTCGGGCTCCGCTTTACTGATTAGCATATAACAACGGCGGGGATGGGGGGGTGGGGAGAGAGAGAGAGAGAGGGAGGTAGGGATAAATTTGGTATTGTGATTGTTTATAGGAGGGTAATTTGGGGAAAGTAAGAAATCTCCAGTTTTTGTCGAGGAGAGGAGACTCTCTCTCTCTCATAGTAGTCTCAATTTTAGTGGTTCGGTTCTGGCAAATCAAATTATTCAATGGCTCCTTTTCCGCCTTCTTTTACAGACTTACAGTAACTAATAGTGACCAGAGGACCCTGTTTTGTTTTACCTTTTCTTTCACCTGATTGATGAGGAATTATTGTCATTCTTATCTCCATTATCTGTACCTCTTAGCTCTTTTAAATTAACAGTTACAAAACGCTCATTTTTCCTTATATTTGTCTATTAATATTCGTATTGGAATTAATGTAAATTTAATTTAACGGCAGATAAAATTGTTCTTTAAACTCGATTAGATGAGCATTAAATTTTTTTGACATAATTATATAATAAATTGTACTAATTTATGATAATAATTTGATTAGATACGAGTATGTTATGCAGGCAGCAGAAATAGCAGCAGCAGCCGCAGCAGGTGTCTGTCAATTATGAGTGGGCGATGAGGTACTGTGATTGCGAACCCTATACAAATACAAACACAACTTCTCTCAAGTTGTTGGCTTTTATTTCTTTCCTTTCCTCCTTTTCGTTCTTTTCTTCTTCCCTAGGTCAGTAGAGACAAAATTAGTAGGCATATTTATTCGATAATTTATTGGTTTCCCCTCCCGATGTCCTCTATATTTGAGAAGGGAAGCTCTTCCTTATATATTTATATTCGAAAGTTCAATTTTATTTGGAACTTGTGACATCTTTTATTATGTTAATTCTACGAGTTTCAAATAATTATTATTAACATTTTTCTAATTGCAACATTAAATAATAATCCCAATTTGAAATCTTTTCGTTCTGAAATTTTGTATCTGGGAAGCAACTTGTCAATTTTCGTTCAACCTGAGACAACCGGCTTCCGTGTCTGCTCATACACGTTAAATAATTAGAAAAGAAAGGGCGAGTTAAAATTTATCTGCAACTTTCATAGCCTGAGTAAAGCACGTGCATGTAAAGTGTATTTCCAAATCTGTAATTATTATCCGGGAGACAATGTTCAATGATATAATCGATCTTAATATTCAATGCAGCCAGTTGCAAGTTCATTTCTGTACATGCTTTTTTCAGATCAAACCAGATACATAACAAATGGATGAGATTTAATTCAATTTCACTCCCACCCACCCACCTATGACCTACCCATCAATAATGATGGAGAGCACTAAATTTATAATTAGCAGGGTAATATTACTGCAGGACTGTCTCATATATGTAAGCATATAATTTTTTTATATTTTGTGGGGTTTTAAATTTAGCATCCGATAATGGAAAAGCAAAGCATGGGGCAAATGGATTTTCCCAGACAAAATGAGCTAAAGAGGCTTCAGAAAAAAAAAAGAAAAAGAAAAGCAAATGTTCGTGAGTATAAGACTTTATGAAAAAAGGCACTTTGACAGTTACATTCAATAAAAGCTTGAGAAGACCCACTTAATTTGTTTAGATTTGGGGGACCGACGACTACCCTTAAATTAAAGACTCCATATCCATAGACCAGATCTTTCGAAGAGACTAGTTTCCCACTCACCATGCATAATGTTCCTCTCTCTACTACTCCTGCTACTGAGAAAATAACACTAAACAAGAATTGATGAAATAACCATGCAAATGAGCTGGTTTTTGTTTTATGCGTTGTGTGAAGTTTTAATTTTTTAACACACTCACCTGACATAAAGACAAAAGCAATGGCAGGAAATTGATGAAGGCCGATGTAGGTTTCTGCAAGCAGGACATCCATTTGCCTTTACTTGTGTCTATAACTGGAGCGGATACATTTTTGTACCATTCAAGAGAAAACCCACTGCTAATATTTGTACCCGATCGAGCCATGTATATGAATTTTAAACAACCAAAAATTATATATAGTCTCTCTCTTTTTCCTTTCCTTTACTTTACCATTGCAGTTCTGGTATATTTATGCACAGCTGTGTTTTTAATTTTAAACCGCGGGACCACGACCACTGCGACTGTACCATTGGCTTATTATGTATACGAAAATCGTGCATGCATATCCATTTCTTGGCTATACGTCCAAATCTGCGATCTCTTTCATTTTTTCTGGGTTTGTGAATTTGTAGTCACTTTTATTACTAACTTGTTGGTTTTTTTTGGTCCTAACAAGGACATAAAAAATAAGATGAAAATGAAAACTCCTGACAGGAAATCAATATGTAGGGTATTGATGTATAACTTCTACCTCAACTTGGTTCTTGTCTCCTTTGACTACTTCTAGTGTCTTATATATATATAATTTGGATATCCAATAATCTCACTTGGAGATTTATGAATATCTTTCTACATAAATGATGTGTGTATATATATTGAGTTGTAAGTAGCAATATTGAAAAGATTTTACTTCACTAAAAATTGGAGTTATATTTGCTTGATTGAAAGAAAAAAAATTTAAATAATGAAAGTATTCTTTTGTTTGGTTGAGATAAAATAAGCTATCATAATTAGTAAATTTCATCATGGCTTCAATTCCATGCTTGACGTGATATTCTTATTTTTATTATCTTTTAAGTATGAATTTATATTATTTCATTTCATTTCAAAGATATTCTTCAAATTCATGAGTCTAATTTTTTAAATTAAACCAAATGAAGAGATAAATGAATTTCACATTCGGCCATCAATTGGCCTATGAAAATTATGTTAATTGTGTTGTGTGAGTAAAAAAAAAACCACTAATCTTCAGCCAACTTCCAGGTACCTTTGTGTCACGCGGCTTCAAGCTTCTGCCGAAGGTATGCTTGGGCTTTTTAATTGATCTTGGACTTTCTTTTGGCATGGAGTGTTCTGTTGGGTTGAGGTCCAATTCCACTTTTTACTTTTTAATTCTTTTTTCATTTTCACATTTTCCCACTGGATTACGAGTCTATAAAACTGTCTCTGAAAATTGAATCTTATTTTATTTTTATTTTTTTTAACCACCAGTATCTTATTAAGACCGGTTAATCCCACTCAAGGTTTAATCACAATTAGGTCGTTTTATTCTTAGATTATCAACCAGCCAACTTGAATCTTTTGTGTTCTTCTGGGGTTGTCTGTCAATTTCTCTTTCCCAGTTTATTTGACACTGCATGTGACTAAAAACTTATATAATCACATATTTATATGCTACAAGCAAGTAGCGAACTGAACTTCGACCTCTTCCATGTATATCCCACCCTTGTCATCTTATCTTTCATAGCCTCTGACAATCTAATTTGGGCTTTAACAATGGACTCATCGTCTCGGCCGGAGAAATACCCGTTTTAAAGTTCTTGAGTTTGGTTAGTCGATTCCCTTAAATTTCATAATCAAAGTTCTTGCCAAGAAAGCCCCTGCAAGAGAAAGGCAGCTCATGTTCTTCACAGAAAAGAGGGAAAACATGGTGCTGTGGAGAAAGATGATGAGTTTTTAAAGAATCCAAGCTTTCTGAACATAGATATATTATTATGCCGTTGGCTACTTGATCAGAAGAAGGTTTCAGAGACAGACGGAAGATAGATTAGCGTCCAGATGCCAAATGGGTCAAATCAGTGGAAACCATACGACAAGATTCTCTCAGAAGACCTATGATCTTTTTATGCCACAGTGAACGACCATGTGAAGTGGGGCTAGTTGAAGGTGGTTTTGTTGGTGAATTATGCTATTAAGGGTACGACTAAATGCAACGTCGTTTTATCATATATAACTAAGGGCCGCAAGTTCTCACTTTATATCACAGTTCAGAGCAGATGGAACTTTGATGATGGTAGCATAGGATTGGTGTCGGGACATTTTTATAGTAAAGTTGCATTTTTATAATCTTACTACAAAAGCAGGTAAGACAATTAAGTTTCTTGCAGTTTATAACTTCAAAATAGTAGATTGATTCAACCGTTTTGCAGATGACTTGTCGTTCGACGACAAGGGCATTTACGTCATTGCACTTACTGGAACATACTAGATCCTGCGGTTGAAAAAATAGTAGTAAAGTATTATTAGACGACAATTATTAGAACTTAAACGTGCCCACCCAGAAATTAAGGGTAAATCATAGTCTCACAGGTGGTGACCTTCATGATATCACAGCCCACTGAAATTAAATGCCTTCGCTAAGTTGAATCTGGAGGGCCCACTCTGCGCAAGTCGAGCGGTGCGAATTTGTCACCTCCCATCTGTATTTTTTTTGCCCTTCACCAATTTTTAAAACAGACAAGAGTTTTCAGTTTTCTTCTTCTACTTCAGTTTTCACTTTTCATTATCAGACCATTGATCACGCTCAAGGGCTCGCAATTTCTTCTTCCACTACCGCAAACCCTAGATTTTATATCAATTGCTATTTCATTAGTTAAATTGGTTTGGTTTTCTGATTCCAAAGACATGAGCACCGGAGATCTTCTCAGCATTCAACCCTTGGAACTCAAATTCCCATGTAAGTTGCGCCAATTTTCTCTCTTTTCCTGTTTGGTTTCGGAGAAAATCTGGAGAAAGGAAATAAATATAGTAGAAAAACCTTTGGTATTTGGTTTGACATAGTTGGGGGTCACATTGAATAAAGTGAATTAGTCATATAAATTCTGTTAGGTAAATCAAGGAAAGTAAATGAAATGGAAACTGAAAGTTGAAAATGTTTTATTGAATGCAATGCTTTAGATCAACACTGTATTTAACTTTTCCTTTTCTGTTGGGGCTATTCGGTTACTGATTATTTAACATTTGATGAAGTTGAATTGAAGAAGCAGAGCTCGTGTTCTTTGCAATTGACTAACAAGACAGATAAATATGTGGCTTTTAAGGTTGGTTCCCTTTTCTCTTTTTTCTTTCTTAATCAGCATTGTAATTGTAATTGGCTAACAGTGACAAGTTCAACTTATTGAACATTGGAACTGAGTAGGTTAAAACGACCAATCCCAAGAAATACTGTGTTCGTCCCAACGCTGGCGTCATTTTGCCCAGGAGCACTTGCAATGTTACAGGTAAACTTCAATAATCAACGATAGTAAAAATTGAAATAGTAGGTGTTTCATTGAAAATGGAGGTTGTCAGTATTAAGCGTGTAGAGTTGTTAGCATGTGAAGCGTTATGACTAGCTGTATATACATGTGTTACTGTAAGTGTGTTTGATCCTTCCTCCAATTATCTATCTATCTATCTATCTATTTCTATCGTTTCCTCTTAGTGGGTGAAAAACTAGTTGGTGATAGTTTTGTTGCATCTCACCTCCTTTGCTGGTATTAACTCACTTACGATATAATTCCTGCTCGTAATTTTATGGTAAATTTGCTAAATTTCTTAAAGCAAAGAGTTTCTTTTTTTGGATTCAAATGTTATGAATTTTCCTACTAGTTTGTGTTCATATTTTGATGAATATATTAATTTATTTTGGAATGGATCCTGGTAGTTACAATGCAAGCTCAAAAGGAGGCGCCCCCTGATATGCAATGCAAGGACAAATTCCTTCTTCAGAGTGTTGCTGCATTTGATGGTGCAACTACGAAGGATATAACTCCGGATATGGTGAGATAGCTTCTTCCCAGCTCTCACTTTCTCCACTCATTTTCCTTTTCTTGACTTTCGAAGACTCAGTTCATTGTTTTCCTTTTGGACTTAAATCAGTGTTAATTGGTATTGCAGTTTAATAAGGAAGATGGTAAGGTTGTGGAGGAGTTCAAGTTGCGTGTTATATACATCCCTGCCAATCCTCCCTCACCTGTCCCAGAAGAATCTGAAGAAGGATCATCTCCGAGGGCATCTGTCCTTGAGAATGGAAGTAAAGATTCTTCTTTACTTGAAGCTGTAAGTATTTTCTTCTAGTTTCGGTTTGTGCGTTGTGTAAAGACCAGTATATGAGGTTTAGCATATAGTATAACCATTATTAACGTCATGCGACAATTTTCAGATTTCAAGATCTTTAGAGGAGCCCAAAGAGAAATCTTCTGAGGTGAATCCTCTTTCGCTCTTTTGCATAAAATTTGGTCACTTGGTTTTTGTGTCTTTCATTTCAATATTTCTGAGTGGGTCATATTTATTTATGAGTTAGCACTTGATATGGCTTTTCAAAGAGAAAGTGAAAATTTGAAGGTTTCACACCTTGAACACTGCTATACAGATCTCTACTAATACAGCTTGCGAGATTTTTCCTTCAAATTGTGCTTGCAAAATTTGGAGGGTTTTGTATTTTGTAGTAATTGATGATAGTATCCAATACTTCCTACGAGCTTTTCATCTCCTTTTCATGTTTTTAGTAGTATTTTCATTATGTTGCTTAATTGTATAGTACTTCATAAGTTCTTGAAATTGCCGCATGGAATATAGAATCACCTTTGGAAGTCAGACATATTTTGATTTTCACATCCTTATGAAAATCAAATGTTTGCTTATCCTTATGTGTTGCTTATTGTATCTTTCTCCAATTTTACATAGTGATTTTTATGATGGATTTCACAGGCATGGTCTTCAATTTCGAAGTTGACTGAGGAGAAAACTTCTGCTCTGCAGCAGAATCAACAGCTACAACAAGAACTGGTATGAAATGATTTAGTATTTTGGATATATATTTGTTTTAGAAGTATGGTTTTCCACAAATAGGTTGTCATTCTTCTTGGCTGGGTTGCCCTTTAGAAAGGAGTAGAAGTGGAAATGATTTTTTTTTTTTTTTTTTTTTTTTTTTGATATAGAGCTTCTCTTACCATCTATCAATGTGGCTGTCATATGTTTTGTCATGCTGATCAATGAAATCTTGTAGTTCTTTAAGGTTGTAGTTACAGTTACTAATCCTTACCATCATGGGCTATTTCATTGCAACAGGAACTGATGAGAAAGCAAATTAGCAAAAATCGTGCGGGTGGCTTCTCTTTATTTTTTGTGTTTCTGGTTGGACTATTAGGCATCTTCATTGGCTATGTTGTGAGAAGTTCGTAGAACACAACAAGGTAATACTTGTTATATTGGTTTACCGGCTGCCATTGTCAAGCCTTCACATAGTTCTTTAACACGTTTTAAGGACCTTCTCACTTAGTTTGTAAAATTAGTCTGATATATTATTGGCACTTGCAATAATTGATATTTTAGATGTTTGAACGACATTTTGTCTGAAGTTTGGGTATATCTTTTGTTTTTGTTTTTTTGTTTTTTTGTTTTTTTTTTTTTTTGTCAAGAATCAGTCTGATATCTCTTGAGCTTGATTTTGTTCCGAATAGTCTCTTCGAATTTTTCACCTAGAAATCAGATCAAATGAAAAAATGGACAAACGTTTCTCGTAAAAATCCCAAAACACACTTTAACACCCGTCGAAAGGGAGAAACTAAACATTTTTTTTGCAAAAATACAAAAACACGCTATTAATATGTAAGGTGTGTCATGTGTGCAACTAATTAAGGAGGGTGGGTGCATTAATCGTCTGTTGCGCTGCTGTAACTGAGGTTGGATTGTTGTGTGATTGGCGAGGACAAAGCGGCCACTTTTCTTGACGCAGCCCATGGTGTTGGTAGCGCTGTGCTCTTCTGCTCATGAATACTCCAAACATGGTCCCAGCTAGAAAAGCCAATCCTGCGTTCATCCTGCTCATTAACTGATTATTGTTCACTCCATAATAAGGGGTTTCATGTTTTAGGAGATTAATCCCAGTATTTATAGGGTCAAATCCAAGCCTTTTTTGGGTACATGGTGGGTAAGCTTTTTCATGTTATGGGAAACAACTTCCAATCCAAACTCTAACCCCACTGCCAGACTAGGTCAAATGCAAAAGAAACGGAAATAACTGGATGCTCGATAAGAGAACTTTTATCTAATACAACTTAATTAAGTGGAAGAAAGAAAATAAAGCAATATGAAAGGAGTTTGGGCTATACGGCGGCTGGGCCCTATACTTATCTTGAAAATGCTTCTCTTAGCCTATAGTTTCAATCTAACAGATAACGCGCACACAGGAATTTGGCTGCTTTAGCTATGCCATAAACATCTCCAGCTAGTGGCTACCATCAAATTACTTGAAAAGAAAATGGCTTTCAAGGCAACATCTCTTTTAATTCTTGTTAATCTCATAGTTATTAGTAGTCTTTCATGTCATAATGTATCAGCGTGTCCTCCAAAAGTTCCCTCAATCTTGCCACCCTCTGTCCCAAACCAGGGAGCAAAATGTCCTCAGGACACCTTAAAGTTTGGGGTTTGTGGAAGCTGGTTAGGGGTGGTTCATGAGGTGGTTGGGACTAAACCAAGCAAGGAATGTTGTAGTTTAATTAAAGGGGTTGCGGATCTTGAAGCTGCATTGTGTTTATGTGCAGCGATAAAGAGCAATGTGCTAGGAATTGTTAAGCTTGAATTACCTGTGGCTATTACTTTATTGCTCAGTGCTTGTGAGAAAAAGGTTCCTCAAGGTTTCCAGTGCGCATAGCTGGTCTCAATTTCGTTAATTTTATGTCAATTAAATTGGATTTATGTGATGCAATCTGTTATTCCTACATGGATATTGTTGTAATTTATCAATAGGTTGGGTAATTTAACTTCCTGCTTTGATTCTTCTGTATTAGATACTAAGCCTGTTTTAAAAGTAATATACTGATTTTAAATTCGCAGGTTATTTGAAGCTATATATATATATATATATATATATATATATATATATATATATATATATATATATAAATATAAATCAAAGACACAAATTGAGCAATATAAAATAGAAACCATATAAAGAAACACATCTCCCCAAAT